>BHFT01015404.1:0-29306 GCA_004320025.1 Laticauda laticaudata | reverse complement strand
TATATCCGCGGAGCTGATGCAATTCATACTCCCTGCATGCACAGTGAACGCTTTGCATCCGATATACATCCGTGCGGGATCCGCTTTGTTTCCGATAGGCGTCGGTGATGCATCTGCTTCATCCACTATGCATCCGCCTCTTCCGCTATGCGTCTGCTTCGAAATTCTCCCCCGGAATGCCTTCAGAGGTGTCATCTGCTTCCATCTGCTAGGCTTCCTATGAACATCAATTTAACATCCCCACTACATACTACCCACGTCCGTTCTTTTCCATTCTGTTTATGCAAATTTTCGTCACTTTTTGGAGCGGATGACAATGGATGGAGGCACCCCCGAAATTTTGCTCGTCCTCTGTGTCCTTTATGCATTCGTTTTGCATCCATCAGCCAGTGGGACCTAGCCTTTAAAGGCTGTTGCTAAATTAGATTAGATTAAGATAAATTCACTGACATATAATAAACTTTGTTATTGAAAATCTACTATCCTTTTATTTGTCCATTTTTCTCCCTGTTCATTGAAAGTTTTGGAATCTCTATAATTCAGCAAATTTCTTCATGTATGTCTAATTACTTACACCATTGTGTTCATGTTGCACTTTTATCATCAGCTTCCATTCACATTTAAGCTAATAACTGTAAACCTCCTTTTTTACATTTATATAATTCCCACTAAACAATGGAAGAGAACAATTAATCAGAAATTAAGTAATGAATGTATGTTTACTGTTCCCATGAAAAAGAACCATAAGAAAAAGAGAAAAAAGAACATCTGATCTTCATACTGAATTATTGTTCTAAATGCTAAAAAATATTTTAAAATTGGATAATGTGCAGTTGGAAACTTTAGACTGCTTGAGGATATGTACATTTGTTTATACAAGTGCAAATTGTTATTCCATGTCTTTTCCAACAATAAGTTGCAAAGAATAAAGTTTTTAATCAAAATATAAAATGTGATAGAAATAAAAATGAATTTCATAGACATTGTTTTAGATATTAAGAATATATTGATCTTTCCTTTTCCTTTTTCTTGTATTTAAATTTTTCCCTTCTTTGTATTTTTCAATTTCTCTTTGCACTATTGTTTTATTCCCTGACTTTAATCTGTATTAGGTTTTTTTTTACTGTAATTTGAATTTTCAGTAAAATTCTTTATCAAATTAGAAATGTGTCTTTTGAAGTGCCACAAGGTTTAATACTGTATGCTGTATTCATTCATGTGCACATTCACACAGAGACAGGGGGGAGGGAGAGGGAGAGAAATTGAGGGGTGTATCTGTAGGCTATTATAATTCATAAGTGAACAGAACAGCTAAAATCTTATATTATAGAATTGAAATTCATCAAAATGACAAACAAGCTAAAGAAATGGGCTGCAAATTGGAAACAGAAACAAATGCCTAACTGTGCACTTACTGTAGAAACAGAGAACAATACAAAGTCAAAAATGGGACTGGTTTAGTTAAAGTACTTTGAAAAATATCTTGGAGTAATAAATGTTTGTAGATTGATTACAACTTTCCAGCAACCGGACTGCAAAAA
The DNA here is from genome assembly GCA_004320025.1 of Laticauda laticaudata. Taxonomy (NCBI): domain Eukaryota; kingdom Metazoa; phylum Chordata; class Lepidosauria; order Squamata; family Elapidae; genus Laticauda; species Laticauda laticaudata. The sequence goes on along the minus strand of BHFT01015404.1, from coordinate 27,765 downwards.
CTGGATATAAAATTTTGAGCAGCATCAATAGATTCATATTTTCTAGAACAAAAAGTAACAGTTCTACTTTATTATTATGCCTTACTTAGACCCCCACAATGATTAATATTCCAGTTCTAGACAATATTTACATAGAACAGATAATAAAAAGGCATCCAGGTAGATAAAAGACTGAAAGATTAGGAATTTTATAAAGAGATGAATGAGGAGAGATTTGAGAGCACTCTTCAAAAAATATTCCAAACATAAATTCTAAAGCCCCTATCACACAGCATCAACGGATGGAAAGAGGATGTAAAATGGAGAGAAACACTTGCCATCCGTTGGTTAACACGATGCTTCCATTCTGTATCACTGTGTCCGCCTTTTTCTTCCTCTCGTATCTGTCCAGCATCGTCGACTAAGGTTCCATCTGTCAAAAAGTTTTGAGCTGCTCAAAAATTTTTAGCGGAAAATGTATCCAACGCAGCCATTCTGCATCCCCAACGCATATGGGGAACATCCGTTCTACATCCGTTGTCATCCGTTACGCATCCACTATATCCGCTAGGCATCCGCTGTGCATCTGTGGAACTCAAATCCACTCCAATGGAAAATGGACACAGAGAAAACGAAATGGACACGGAACGGATACACAGCGTCAGTAGCACAGACAGAGAAAGATGAAAGCAGATGCAGATCGCATACAAAGCATTAAAACGGAAAAAAATGTTCGCATAGGGGACGTATCTCGGATATTTAGGATGTCTGCAGGATGCCTAGAGGATGCAAAAGGCCACCGAGCGGAAACCTATACTTCTATGAAAAAGGGGAGGAATCACCTGGATCTCACTTTCAGTCAAGCAGCCCTGCTGTGCAGACCTCTTCAGCCTTCATCTTGCCTTGCTCTTCCACAGCATCCAGTCATCTCCACCAATGGATCGTCACCCACTCCTTTTGGTAGCCACCATCATTCTACAACAGTTGAAGCCATCCACAGGCTCTTTCACCTGTTCTAGGCGAAGAAAAGGAGGACGGGGCCAAGAAGTGTCTGGGTCCGAAAGATGGATCGCGAGAAGAGCAGCGTGGCGGACTGTATAACAAGCTGATGGTGGAGCTCAGGAACGAAGACCCTTGTGCATTCCAGAACTTCATGAGGATGCCGCCAGCATGTTTGACAAAGTTGGAGTGGCTGAGACCAGGTTGATCAAGCAGAGCACCAACTTCTGGCCCAGCCTGGATGCTGGACTCAAGGTGGCACTGACTCTGTGCCACCTGGCCTCGCGGGACCACGTACAGGAGCATGAAGTACGGCTGGAGGGTGCCACACAAACACCATCAGCATGTGGTCAGAGAAGTGGTGCAGGCCATCAATCGAAGAATACCTGCAGAGCTCCTCCAGTGCCCCTCCACTGAAGAAGGCTGGAAGAAGAAATTGCAGAACAGTGGTAGCAGAAGTGGAACTTCCCCCACCGTTGGAGCCATAGATGGGAAGCACGTGGTCTGCAAAAGCTCCAGCCAAGTCAGGGTCCACTTAACACACTACAAGGGCTTCTTCAGCATCATCCCCTTTGCCATGGTGGATGCCTGACTACAGGTTCATGTACATCGATGCTTCAGGCAACGGCTCATTTTCAGATGTCCAGGTATACAACGCCAGTGACCTCAAGGATGGGCTGGAATGCAACCTCATATAGTGGCTTCCCAGATCCAGACCCCCTGCCCAACGACACACAAAAATGTACACTACTTCATCGTGGGGGATGACACCTTCTCCCTCAGAACCTACCTCATGAAGCCCTACACTCCAGAAGCCTCATCCGTGAGAGGAGAATCTTCAACTACAGGCTGTCCAGGGCAAGGCGGGTGGTGGAGAACGCCTTTGGCATCCTGGCCAACAGGTTCCAGGTACTTCTCACCACCATGCAGCATCGCCAGAGACCGTGAGGAGGGATCTTGGAATCTTGCTGCATCCTGCACAATCTCATGCGCACCCGCTACCCAGTGTTGCAGAACAGGCTCGTGGACCTCCAACAAGGCAATGGGGACATGGAGCCTTGTGAATGGAGGCAAGGGTGAAACCTGATAGACACTGTGGATGTGCAAGGCCCCAACAGAGCTCCCGTGAAGGGAAGAAGCAGTGCAACCTCCTGAAACACTGGTGCAACTCCCCAAGCTGGAGCCGTGGAGTGCAAGAACAGGATGATAGATGCTTAATGGATGCTTCCTTCAACCTGTCTCATACACTGATGAGATTGGGCCATGTATGTTGAGTGGTCCTACAATGAACAGGGCATTTAATAAATAGTTGTGTTTATGTTGAAATGTGTGGATCAATGTTTAATTGTTATTGATAATAAAGGGCCAAAGGTGTGGCACCTGGGAGGTGGACCATAAAGTCCCACTATGCTTTCATTGGAGGTTTATCTATCCCACACAGCTATTACCCATCCCAAAGGTATCCCTGCATCCCACAGCTATTGCCCATTCCAAAGGTATACCCTGCCCATCCCACTTCTATCTTAACCCATCCACAAGCATGCAAAGGCTTTAAACCATTTTCTAAAAGTTTCCACCAAGACTTCATTTAATAAAATAAATGAAGCAAGTGTTTGAAGCAAAGATAATATTTATTTATAAAAAGCTGTAAAAGCAAAATGACCCAAGTGTCCCAAGCAAAGGTAAAGTCATCAGGTAGCACCCAAACTCTAGCATTTTTCTCAGTCACTCTGAGGCATGCCCATGGTCTCAGGGGTGAAGGTCCAGGTGCTGTGGAGTGGGTGCTGCTGGAGTGCTGGTCTGAGGGCCATTGGGGTGCCTGGCCCCAAGGGGACAACAGGGGATGGTGTGGGGAGGAAGTTCTCAGAGAGCTGTTCAGTCCTGTGATGTTGAGAGCCGCTTCCTCAGGACATGGGGTGTCAGCCCAATACCGATGACAGATGTTCTGAGGCCGGGCTGGCTGTGGGTGGAGGAAGGAGTGTAGTGGGATGTCTGGTCTGCAGGTGAGTGAGGTGAGGCATGGGTGGCATCTTGTGCATGGGTGCATCGGTGCATGGTGGCATCCGGTGGCTTGTGCATCAGTGGCATCGGTGGCACCGGCTGTGTACGATGACCATGATGTGCCTGGACTTGGAAGGGCTGCCTGTGCTGCTGGAGCTCCTTGATAGCCATAGCCTTGTTAGGTGAGGGCCTGTGGAAAGCCTTGGAAGGGCTGTGACATCACCTGGGTGGAGGAGCAGACCTGGACTGGGTGGGAGCAGGTTCAGCTGGGTCTGGAGGGTTGTGAAGAAGACCGGTGATCCTGTCCTTGATCACCTGGTACTGTGATTCGGACATGTCCAGGAGGTTCTGTTTGACGTAGGTGAGGAAGGGCTTGCGGTTTGAGGATGGTATGTCAGTGTGTACCAGCTGAGAGAGGAGATCTACGCTGCTTTTGATGGTGTCCCTGATCTCCAGCAGGCCAGTGTGGCTCTGCCCCTCCGGTCTTGCTCTCTGCCTGCTTTCTGTGGAGGTGGAGCTGGGGTGGATGTGGGTTGGTCTCTGGTGGAAGTGCCCTCTACTTGCTCCCACTGTGTCAGGGGGTCCTCCACACGCTCCGTCACGGGGAGTGCAGCTGTCGGGGGGGGGTCTCCGTCATGGCATGCTCCACAGATACCTGCCTGGACACAGGAGATGACTGGCTCTATGTGTGGTATGCCTGAGAGACAAGGGTTGTCAGAGAGGCTGCTCCTTGGTGGCAGATCTCACCCTCCAAGAAGCAGCAACTTTGCCATCACGTAGGTCTCTTGGTCCATCAGCTTGACCGTGGCCGGCCAGATTTCTTGAGGTGCAGCTCTCCTGTACCAGGTGTGCATGTGCTTCCACCAGCCGAGAAGCACCTCTGAAGTGTAGCCCAGGCTCTCCGCTTTCTCTCTCCAAGCAGCCTGCTTCCTTTTATGGTCTCGATTGAGCCTGTGTCCCTTCCGCCATAGATACTCGTTCTCCTCAGCCGTTTCAGCACCTCATCCTCATGTTTCTCTTTGATGGTAATTGCCCCTCTCCCGTTCTCGTCTTGCGTATGCCTCTTCCTCCCTCTGGAAGGGCCATCTGGGCCCTCATCAGAGTGGCTTCGAGGTTGTAGGGGCTGCTCCACCACACCACCACCACCCCCAGCAGCCACAACAGTAGCAGCAAAAGCAGGACCAGCAGCACCAGCAGCACCAGCAGCACCAGCAGCACCAGCAGGACAAGGATCAGCAGCAGCAGAGTAAGCACCAGCAGCACCAGGAACACCAGGAGCACCAGCAGGACCAGCAGGAGCAACAGGAGCAGCGCCAGCAGAGTAAGCACCAGCAGAAGCACCAGCACCAAGAGCAGCACCAGCAGAGAAGCACCAGCAGAAGCCACCAGCACCAGGAGCAGTTCCAGCAGAGTAAGCACCAGCAGAAGCACCAGAACCAGGAGCAGCGCAGCAGAGTAAGCACCAGCAGAAGCACCAGCACCAGGAGCAGCGCCAGCAGAAGCTCCAGCACCAGAAGAGTCAGCCCGAGCAGCAGAAGCCCCAGCAGAAGCAGAGTCAGGGCCAGGGGGTGGGATGGTGGCCCTATCCCTCTTGCCAGGGTTGGCAGAGAGATGGCAACAGGCTTCCTCTTCTTCCCCATGGTTGTTGGCTGGCTGGCTGGCTGGAGCTGTGTCTGGCAGCAGGTCTTTCCTCTGTAGGTGACCTGCTTGCGAGCTGCATCCTTTTATTATCCACGGGGCTGATGCAATGCATCTCCTCCCCGCATGAGCAGTGAACGCTTTGCATCTGCTAGGCATCTGCTAGGCATCTCTAGGCTTCCGCTCTGCATCCGCTTCATCTGCTCGGCATCCGCTCTGCATCTGTTCCTTTCCATTGCACGTCCGCTTGCTGTGCTCCCCCGGAAGCCCTGCGGATGTGCCATCTGCTTCCATCCGCTTCCATCCGTTAGGCTTCTGTGGAGCATCCGCTTTACATCCTGGCTACGTCCTCCCCCATCCATTCCTTTCCGTTGTTGTCCGCTCTGTTTATGCAAATTCAAGGCACTCTTTGAGAGTGGATAACAACGGATGGAACATTTTCTCGTCCGCTGTGTCCTTTTTATATACGTTTTGCATCCATTGGCCTATGTGACAGGCCCTTAAGATATATCTTATTTATTTATTTAATTTATATATTTTGACTCTGGGCAACTTTATGTAATTAGAGCCTGGGACCATCAGAGTCAAAAATAAGAATGATGCATGTTAATTCTTCCAGGCTGAGTTTATTGTTTCACGCTTTCAGACAAAATCTTGCCAGACTGAAGTCTGCATCTGTAATATAATATGTGAACTATTAAGTTGGGTATATCTTCTTCACCCTTTTTCCTCTCACATAATACAGTATCTGGACTGAGTTTCCCTTAGTCCCCTCCCTCCTGGGAATCCACTTCCTCACTGCATTCTATCACAGGGAGACAGAATAATGATTTTAAACAACAGCAAGACAGATTCTGACTGAAGATTTACAGAAAAACATCCTGACACTAAATGAAGTTCAGTGATGGAACCAATTTCCTAGAGACATGGAGACTCTCTTTTATTGGTTGTGTTCAGGCAAAAACTACACTGCTATCTGCTAGGGATATTAATATTTGCATTCTTGTACTCAGGGGTGGGATTCTACCAGTTCAGACCAGTTCTATAGAACCAGTTGTCATGATTCTGCACAGTTTGGAGAACTGGCAACTCATGCCTTTGGCTGACCCTGACCCTCTCCCCGAACCCCTCCCTTCCCTCCCCAGTCAGTCTTTAGCATGCATGCCCAACATTGCTGACTGATTTCTCCCTTCCCAGTCACTGCTTAAGGTATTTCTTGTTTTTTTTCCTCCCGACAATCAGCTTTTCCTATGATCAGTTGTGTTGGGATTCCCTCACTGTCTTACTGCTTCACTCACGAGGCTTCCCTGAGGCCCCCCACAATCCAATTTTTTGCCTTCCTGGGCCCCCACAATACCTTTTTTGCCTTCCTGAGTGCAAACCCACCCCCAGGACGCTTCTCTGAGGCCCAGAAGGCCCCAAAACGGAGCATGGGAGGGGGCTGCGTGGCCCTCCAGGCTCCATTTTTTTTTTCCTTCCTGAGCTCCAGGGTAGCCTTCTGGGAGCACAAAGGTCACCCCCGGAGGCTTCCCAGAAGGCCCAAAAAACCAAGAGGGAGCTGTGAAAAAAACAGAGCCACACCCACCCAATCACATGGCCACACCCACCTTGCAATGCCCACCTAGCCACGTCCACAGAACCAGTTGTTAAAAAATGTGAATCCCACCCCTGCTTATATTGTGCTGAGTTTGACCCTGTATCTTAAATTGCTGTTTCCTGTTATTTGATCTACTATATTTTTTAAAAAATGGAAGTAAATTTTTCTTATTTATTTAAATTTTCTTTTTTTTAAATAAAATAAATGATACATATGGACATGGATAGGATGATGTTTATTATCCCATTATTCACCAGTATCCTATTATTCACTTAGCTGTGATGGAGGTTTACTTCTCTCCAATGACAATTAAAATTGATTTCAGGCTTCATCCTCTGGCAATTATGAGTTATTTTCCAAGAATTCTCTGGAGCAGGACTGTCACAATACATCACATGACAATGCTGTAATGACACCTCTGCCCTAGAGCATTCTGGGATACCTCTTCCTAAAGCATTCTGGGACATGGCTACACTATGCAACCCTCTCTTCTTTCTAAAGTATATTTAATATAAACATAGTTTAACCATAATTTACATAAGGTTATAGTTTAACTTAACTTAAACCACATAGATTAAAAAGTAAAGGAAAATCATGGAGGCTATTTGCAATTGTCATCTTGATTACTAAAACTGAACATGGAACAATTCCATTCAAACTAAAGTCACTTACTAATATTAAGTTATATAACTATTTTGTAGTTTTATAGAAACCTGACAGTCACTTCACAAGAGTGCTTTTTAATGAGCTGTTGAATTTGTCTCAAACCTTCATGATTATTTCTCCAATTGAGTACAAAGGCTTTAAAACATATGGCAGATTTGTTTAACATATGAAAAAGTAAACTGTGCTAAGGTTTCAGAGAATGTTGTTTCAAAAGGCATGATAATTAAAATTTGAAGTTCCATTTTTAAGTTCCTTCTAAGAGGGTAAAATTGAATTTATCCTCTTTAAAAACAATCAAACAAGAATGTTTGACTTTAATTTTATTGCAATTTTATTGTCCTTGGCATTCAATGAAGACTTTAGTAAGTATTCAGTTTGCTTCTAATTAATGGAGATCAAACCTAACCACTATATATATTGCCATTTTAATTTGGGACAAAGTATATTATGAATTGTCCAATTATCTTCTTTGTGTGCATCTTAAAGCACATCAGAAAAACACAAGATGTGATAGGTGGTGGGCATGACTAGGAAAGCCTTCCCAGCTTCAGTTTGTTCACCAGCTGTAGCCTTTCATGGATCAGGACTCAAGTCATCTTTTGTCTGGAATTCTGCAATGCATTCCACATGGACCTATCCCTGAAATGCATTTAGAAGCTTCAGCTAGTGCTGAGAACAGCTGCATGAATAGTGTTTCGTTTGCTTCCAGGTGCAGATTATAAACTTTAAAGCTCTCCGTGGCATAGGTCCTAGTTACTTGAGGAAACCACCTTGTCCTACTAGGATTGTCTTTCCCCATTGGTGCCAGCAAGGAAGGCCCATTGATCAAGGAATTCTGGTTTCCTTTTAATTGAAGGTGTTTTCTTTTGTATGTACCTGGTTTGGTATTCTGCCATCTTTATCCTTTTTGGTTTCTTGTTGGTTTTATTGTAATGATTCTATGTTTGTTTGTTTTTAATTGTATACCACTCAGAGTCATTGGGAGATGGGTAACATGTTAATTTAGTTTAATTTAAATTATGCATATACAGACATAGAGTAGCTTCTTCAAATATTCTGAAATATTTCAAGATGGATAGGAATGGATTCTATTGTAAGACAATTTATCCCCCCCCCCCCNCCCCCCCAAAAAAAAGGTTCCATTTTCATAAATAATGTTAGCCGCTGAGGAACAAAAGACAATGTTTTCATTAAAAAATATCTGTTCAAGGTCAGATCACAGGCCTTTATTGGTCTCTGTGGAAATATAATTTTACTTTATTTATTTGTATTTATTTTTCAAATTTATACAGCCATCCATCTCACAAAAAATGACTTTAGGTGGCATGGGCATTCAGCTGGACAGGATTTTTCATCTTACAATAGTTCTCTTACAAAAGCACATGAAAAGATGCTGTCACTTTGATCTTAAGATAACTGTAAGCAGAGCACACATGCTACTTTGCTATTATATTAAAACTTTTTTTCTTTGTTTACTAAAGCCATTTTTCTTCGTTTATTTCCAGGTTAGATGTGTGGGTGCATGTTTGATTTGATATCATTTGTTACCAATTCATGCAAAAAAGAAGAAAAAAAATCCTCTTTTATACATCTTTAAAGACTTTGTTTACAATTTTGGTGGCTATACGTTTAAGTCTTATAAAGTGTCTCCTGCTGAAATGCCATGCTGACTAAAAATCAGCAGCAAATAAATATTGCTGTCCCCACTAATTTGAAACAGTATGAGTTTTAAACTTTGAGCTGCAGGAGATTTATTAAGATTGCAGTTTTCATTACCACCATTACCCCTTTAGGCAGGCCAAAACTACATAAAGCATTTTCGTAAAAGTCCCTGAGATTTCCATTTCTCTCAATCCCCCACCAACCAGGGTGAGTTCATTCAGAGTCTGTACTTAGAGAAGTGACTATACTTGTTGGAAAAAAAAAACACTTTAATTTTACATTGGTTATTTGTTGAGAGAGGACGTATCACATGTACGTGTTATTGAATTGTGAGCAGAATATATCCTTGTCAACAACCCTTCTCACTACATTTTTCATTACTGCTGTAGTTTGTGCTTTAAATCATTCCATTCTTAGGAACAGGATTATGATGAAAGTCTTTTTTTTCTTTGCTTTTTGATGTGCTGATTAAAATTCTCTCTACAATCTGAGCAGTATGTGCCAGATTTACACATGCGGTAAAGGACACGTTCAGTTTTGGATAAAGATTTAGCAGAATAGAAAATTTGAGTGGCTCCCATTATCACTTGTTAATCCTGCACATGTCTCAAATTTGGGACTAAACAAAGCAAAGGAAATTAAATAACCTTGCCCAATGCACTTAGATAATTTTGATTTTTGGATAGAATGTACATAAGAGGAAGGATTGTGATTCCTGCTTTGTGATTACTCAAACTCTAAGCCAAAGCTTCTACATCTGAGACACTTCTTGCTCATTCTTTTGAGTGGGTCCTTGGACCTGTGCCCCAAAGTCTTGTCTTAATGGTACCACTATTCAGCACATAGTTTTTAGCACTTTAGGTTATAAATACGGGATGTGTGATGGATTCCGCCCCCTCCTCCAGTCAAATCAAGTTCACTGCTTTGAGTGAAATTGGACAAATCTGTTCCATCCATCTCCCTACAGGTAGTCCTCAACTTGCAATAGTTCATTTAGAGATCTGCATTTTTTTTCTTTTAGTAGGAGTTAAATTTGATCCCAGATAAGAAAATTTCACATTTGCTAAATTATCATTTTATAATACATCTTAACAAAAAAATATTGATACACATGTAGCCCATTCCAATTTATTTATTTATTAGGGATGCTAACTAATTCAGGTGACATAGAAAAAAATGGGTTTCATAAGGACACTGTAACTTTCAGTCTGCTTGCTATTATTGCTTTGCACAGAAGCCATCCACTTTGACATAGAGATTACTGCAGAGGCTAATATCTCTCTGTTAAATGATATGCATATTTGACAAGGGAGAGCTTTCTCTGCTGATTCTGCAGCACTCCATACTGTTATTATAGCAGTGACAAAATATGAGGCTGATGGGTTGAGTAAGTATTATTATATATAATGTTTAAACATGCAGAGATAAACAATTTCAGACCCCCTGCTATACAGAAGGGGGAAAAAAGAAAGGTATCACTTTCCTCAAGATTAAAGAAAGTATATAGGAGCATGTGGCTCTTTGGATATTGTTGAATTATGTCTCAGCAGAGCAGTCAAAATGACCAGTGTTGAAGGATGAGTTTTAGCAACCTGTAGAGTGGTACATTGCCCATCTCTATGTCATGCTGAGTGTGGAGAAGGTGGTCTGGAATACAAAGAAGCAAAGAGTTTGAGAATCCTAAATAAAAACTTTGAATAGGATTGATGGTTTGACTTGTAAATGATTTTCATCATTCTAGATGGAATCATTGAGGGGGATCCCCCAGATCAGTGCTGCTCTATAAATGGTTTAGAGCATGGAATGGAAAGAATAGTGATCAAATATTTAAAATGCTTTTAACTGTTTGTAAACTACAACAGAATTACTGGAAGTCAGGGGAATATATTATTATTATTATTATTATTATTATTATTATTATTATTATTATTATTATTATTATTATTATTATTATGGTTGCAAATATGTTGTCAGCCACATGTTTAGGCTGGATTTGGCATTTTTATCCTCCTGTTGAGTTCTTCCTAAGGACCGAGACAGACAGATGTTGTTGTTTACTATTGTTACAAATATTGTTGCAAGATGTATGTTTTTCCAAGTAAAAATGTCTTTTGCAATCGACTGATAGTACCAAGGGTGTTCCAGTGGTGCTCTGGATGTTTTGGGATTGCATCCAAAGTATTTATTACTATTGATTCTATCCTTGCTTTGTTTTTCCACAGTTGTTCTGCTTTTATTTGCAGAACTTTGTATTTTGTGATTTTTCTCCAGTTCTTTTTCATGTATTCTGCTGTCTGCAGGTATTGTAATGTCCACTATCCATATTTTTTTTTCTTATCAAAAATTGTTAAAGTCAGGATGGTGTGTGTCAGATACTTCTCTGCTTGAATTCGAAAGTCTTGGAATATTTTTGCTTCTTCTGGGAAATATTATTATTTTTATGTATTCAAAATATAATTAAAAGATTTGAACATGCACAAGATTTCAGAGCATCCTCCATACACCTAGGGCCCCACTGCTGATATCATTTTATCTTCTTGGGAACAGAAGAATCTTTTGATGGCCGTTGTAGATTTTGATGTCACTTGCATAATATACTCACAAAGCACTTTCTAGGATCCCTTGGAATGGAAGAACACCCTCCCACACACTCCTTTAAAGAAGGGTAACTATTCAATTTTGGTTTTACTTCATAATTGCTATTTTTTGGTTTCTCAGTGAAATCCATGATTTTAAATTTCTAGTAGTTTCCGTACAGTAACCCTAACTGTACAGTAACCCTAACTCTACTCCTGAATGCATTGATTTTTCAAATTTCAGTATTCTTTCCATGGATCAAATCTATAACTGATACTAACTTTCAGTTTACTTTTTAATATCTTATTAATTGAATTGTTTGTTTCCACTTAAATTGCAGATACTGCAGAAGTTGCTAACTTTTTAGGCCACACTGTTTAATTAATACATGTCTTAGCTGTGTATATATTACAAAATGCATGTTAAAAGCAAATGAAACTCAGATGACAAGTTCTTAGAAATTTAAAATAACAGTATCACTGTCTTCCAATAAAACATTTTCCCAGGTATTTTTAAATTAACAATTTCTAATGTGAGTCACAAATTAAAAGACAGGAAGAGTTGTAGTCAACGTAAGACACCCAGAGTCACTTACCTGAGTTGGGAAACTATTGAATAATAGTTGAATAATAATTCAACATTATTTAATAATAATTCAATAATGCAGTAATGGAGCTGAACAATGACCCCTCACACTCTGTTCATAAAATATTTCAACTTTTGCCTCAGGACAGCACTTTTGGGCATTGTATATGAAGAAAATTAGACAGTGGGATAGTTTCTTCTCCTGTGCCATCACTTTGCTGAACACCTAATTCTCACAGCTGACAAAAGATATTTTTTCCTTGCCTAATGAGTGTATATATTAACCCATAGGATATGGTTGTTGTATTATTATTTATCCCTTATTTTTACTTTTCTATTTATTGGTCCTGCACCATATGTGTTAAACATGTGGTCTACAGGCTGGATCTGGCCTGTGATAGGCTGCAAAGTTGACCCATGGGGCCATCCCAGACACAGTGAGGGACCAGACCCTGCCACTTTGGGTGTTTGATTTTGTTGTACGAGATGCAATGACAATAAAGTAAATTAAACTAAATTAAACCCAGCCATGCCTGCCCAGTCATCTACAATGACCAGGCCATGCCAACCCCAAGGACAATTTGATGTGGCCCGCAACAGGATCAAGTTCAACACTCTCCTCTACACTATTATTATTGTTGTTATTTTGCAAGTACAGTGAGTACTTCTATATCAGAGACAAATTCCTTGCATGTCTAATTACACTTGGCCAAATAAATAAAGCATAAGTATAAATAAATAGACAGTGAGAAATAAGATCAAAGGATATTTTATTAAATAAGGTAGTTATAAGATTAAATATTAAACAGGCTAATCATAACAGATAGTGGCTAAAGATAGTAATTCCTTTTACCTTCCTCACTCCCCCAAAATGTGCTTCTCATCTGCCTGCCTTCAAGATATTAATCATATTTATTTTGTCTTCTGTTCCCCAATAAAGGATGGGAGAAACTTGATGGACAAAATCTTCAACAGGATGTAGGTGAAATGTAAGAGAAGGAAAATGGAGTTTTGTGGTTACTCTTGGTTTTGAACACAAATCCACTTTTGTCTCTAATTATGCCTACCTTTGATTTTATTTTGATTTGAATTTATTCTCTTACAATTGATCAAAGTAATACTGATTATCTGAGGAAAGGTTTTCCCTCTTCAAGGCCAAAAAAAGAGATGGCCATAAAAAAACAGTGAGTCCCAAGAGAAGCTGGGTTTTATTTAAGATACTGATTTTCATTTATCAGTCATTTTTGCTTTAGTTTCTTACTTTTAGGCATTCTCAGTTTATTTTAGTTGGGTTTTGTTTGGTGAAAGAAAAACAGACATTGGATATGATACAAAGCACTATAATTCATCCATCAAGCACAATAATTAAAGAACATTAGTTAAGTCTTTTTTTTTTTTTGCAAATGCATCAGTGGCAAAAGTGAAAGTCATGCTCATGTCCTTTGTGCTAAGGCCATTACAACCCCAATATTGAATACCATCTGCTGAGCAAAAACTGACTGGATGGTTTCCAGGGCATCAATATGTCCTGCCTGCATCTGCAAAGGCCAAGTTCCGCAATTTGGAAGCAGTTTTTCCTAGATATTTTAAAACTCATCCCATTGTACACTGAACTGGATTTAGGGAATGTCTGTTTGTAGAGTGTCCAACATAGTTTTGTACATGTTTTTCCAGAACCTTTGGATTGGCAGACAGTACAAAAACATGTGCATGTTATTTCCTGGTTCCTTATGACATTGCCAATAATACCTTGGGACAACTCCAAAGAACGCTAAGTACCATGGCAATGTATAAGAGTACCACATTTAACGTTAGGAGACGATTTGGTCCTAACAATTCCCTTGATTTTTTTTCTCTCTGTGTGTGGAATGGATAATTGACGGAACATTTTTCTCAGAACCTTTGGCCTCAAATTTCCCAAGGATCCAAACTCTTTCTATGCAGGGTTTACTTTTCCATCTTTTTCTTGTTATTTCTTGGTGTGCAGAGAGAAAATCATTTGATGCTTCAGTTATTTTTGCAAACTCCAAAAAAATCTGATTTTTATTGATTCAGGTAATGATGTTCAACTCTCTCAAATATTTCCATGTGCCTCATATATGATGATCCAGTGTATGTAAGTTAGTTCCATGGTGAACAGGAGAACATTGAGAATTGGGTTACAGACCTGCAGATAAATGATTTGAGAAAACTGAATGTAAAATGCATTATCTTCTGGCTGTGGGTGAAAGGCAGAGATATGCAAGTATCCTTGAATTGTTTTGGAACCATCTTGTTATTGACTAGCATTTTCAGTGGTCATTCCCCCACACACAAAAAAAAGGGGGGGGGGAAGGAGAAAAATAACTTGACTTAGAAAACAGAATAGTTTTTAATCCAAAAGATTGTTGAGAATGTTTATAAATGCTGAAGTTATTTGGAACAAAAATTCAGACAAATTTTCCCCTGGTATATAATGGCACTGAGTTCCTAAGCTGTCAAATATTTGCACAACAGCTACAAGCTCTGTGGCACTTTAAAGATGGATACATTTATAATAATGTGAGATTTACTCTGATAAATACAATGTAATAAATAAATAGATAAAGAGAAGACTACATTTATTTGTAAGGTGACACAGGAGTCTGTTCATTCTAATTAAGCATGCCCATCCCTATGGAACACATGACAAGCTATCTCAGTTCTCCCAAAGAAATTTTGATTTAACTTTGTGGGTTCTGTTGGTTTTGTGTGCTTGGTAAATACCAAATGTGGATGGCTAGAATCTAATTAGAATTCCAGTCTGAAGAGAGTCTTAGTGAAAATGCTCTGAATTTATAATGCAGCCTTTGCATTAAAACCTGGACAATCTCACATGACAGAGTAGATAAATACAAATCACCAAAACTTTGACAAGATGCACTAAATAACAGGTAGTGATTTTTTTTTTTAAAAAAAAGTAGGGATGATGAGATACACGTCCCTAGTATTTTTTTTACATTTCCCCAGATAAGTACACTTATGCACTCATTAAAACAATCTATGCATATTCTAATAAGGAAAATGACCTTATCAGCAAGGGATTTCAGAAATCTCTATTGCAGGCTCAGCATTTTAATATTCTAGGTGAACAGCTCGACAAACTAGAGCATCTGATTTACTACAGGCTAAAATGAGGAAATTAATAGTCAAACAGATTTCCCTTAATGCTTAGTTATTTTGTTTTCCATAATTGAGTGGTTTTAGAATAAAATTAATTGGTCATCCATTACTTTTTAATAGAACTTAACAAAACAACCCACAAACTCTTAATGGTCCAAAAGTTGAGTTTGAGATCTGTTCTAAAGGATTTCTGCTCCTGGGTTCCCTTGACAGGGTTGCTTTTCTGTTTCTTCATACTAACTGCAAGATAACAGAAAAATGTGTTAATCAAGGTACATTGGATCAGTCAGTTTTATTTTCTTTTGTCTAAGGTCATTGTCATTTTAATTGATTTTTTCTCTTGGACAGGTTGGAAAATTTTTATGTGCTGAGGGTTGTATTCTGAGCAAGTTCTGAGTTGTATTCTGAGCATGGGCTACTTTAACAAATGATTGGGGCACAGATTGATTGTGATAATTCCCTAGGCATATAATTTCCCTATTACAATTTGGTGGGAAATTTGAAAGAGTTCTGTAGCTCACATAAATATTAGGTGCATGAAGTCAAGAAGGAAAGTCTTTTCTGCCAGGATGCCTACCCTCTGAAACATAATTTCCTCTGAGATCAGACCAGCCTCTTTCACAAGGCTCTGAAAACTTAGTTTTGTGCCTGGGGCCATGGCTGCATGACAGACCCATAGCTCGCTATGCTGATGGATTTTTCTTAAAATGCCACTGCATTTTTTATTATTATTATATGCATTGTATGAATTGTAGCTATTTTTATTTTAAGCCACCTAGAGAGGTATATGTGCGATGGGCATATATATATATAAATTGATTAAATAAATAAAATAAAATTATGGAATAAAGTATTTAATAGGGACAGAAAATATTTGTCCTTGAAAGTAAGAAACGATGCTAATAGAACTTGTCTTTTTACTGTGAAAAGTGTAGGACATTTTGGGGTCTTTGACTGTATTAATGCTAGCAATGAAAAATTATTGAAAACAGTCATTGTCTGACTATGAAAGTTAACAAAAACAGAGTTATCCCAGAGGGAGAAAAAAGAAGATAAACTGAAGCAAAGAGGAACATTTGCATTCAAAGTAATGGCATTTATGCTACATCATATGAAAAGGCCCGGTCCCACTGGCCGACAGACGCAAAACATATGCATAAAGGACACAGCAGATGAGCAAAATTTCGGGGGTGGCTCCATTCCATTTTCATCTGCTCCGCCCCCCCTTTTTCCAAAAAATTGGGGTGAACAATTTGCATAAACAGATACGACTGGACATAGGTCAGTTATGTAGCAAGGGGGTGTTAAAACGGATGTTCATCGAAGCCTGAGAGGATGGAGAGCGGATGACACCTCTGAGGGGTTCGGGGTAAATTTCAAAAGTGGACGCATAGCGGAAGGGCGGATACATAGCGGATTGAAGCGGGATGCATCATGTATGCCTAAAGAAACAAAGGGATGCAAAGCATTCACTGCGCATGTAGGGGGGTATGAATTGGTGTCCACTCTGTGGATATAAAAGGATGCAGCACGCTACGCAGAAGAGTCTATTCTGACAAGAATATGTCTCAGAGACTGAGTTGTTTACTGTGTTCAATAAAGTTATCTTATTAATGACACTTACTGAAAGTCTACTTGGTTCATTTTTTGTTTACTAATAAAGTGTTGGTAAAAAAGTTTGAAAAATGTTTAAGCCTTTGCATGCTTGTGGGACAGCTAAGGAAGTTTGTGGGATGATAAATCCTCTAGTTGGAAGCAAGTGGGACTGTATGGTCCACCATCCACTGCCACACATATGGACCTTTTAATAGATCAATACCATTTATTCATTTGGATCAACAATTTTAAAATAACAAAGCTCCTTTATTAATGCCCTATCATTGTAGACCACTGCAACATACATGGCACAATCCTTATCAGCTGTTATGCGACAGCCTCAAGGAAGCACATTAATCATCTATCACTCTGTCTTGCTACTATCCAGTGCTCAGCGGGATTGACGCAGTGTCCAGGAGGTTGTTGCTGAATCTCTCCTCCGGTAAAGCTCTGTTGGGGGCCTTGTACATCACAGTGTCTTATCAGGTTACGTCCTTCAGCTCCATCACCAAGCTCCTGTCCCCATTCCCTTTTTGATGGTCAACAAGTCTGTTCTGTTGCAACAACTGGGTAGTGAGTGCGTATGGAGATTTGTATGAATGCAGCAAGTTCACGATGCTCCTACAGTCTCTCTGGGTCATGCTGCATCGTGGTGAGAAGTATCTGGAACCTGTTGTCCAGGATGCCAAAGGCGTTCTCCACCACCCGTTTGCACTGGAACAGCCAGAAGTTGAAGATCCTCTCTTTGCACGGGTGAGGTATCTTGAAGTGTACGCTCATGGGTAGTTTGAGGGAGAAGGCTATCACCTGATGAAGTAGGCGACATCTTGTGTGTCATTGGGTAGGGGTCCTGGACTGGAAAACCCATGATTGTGGTTGTGTTCCAGGCCCATCCTTCGATGTCAGTTTGCGTTGTATACCTGGCCATTCCTGAAGCTGACGTATGCCTGAAGCATCGATGTTGATGAACTTGTAGTTCAGCATCACCATGGCAAGAGGATGATACTGACGAAAAACGCTTGTAGTTGTAATAAGTGACCCTGAGTTGGCTGGAGCTTTGCAGGCCACATGCTCCCATCTATGATCCATATGGTGTAGGGAAAGTTCCACCCTGATAGCCACTCTTTCTGCAAGTTTTCTCCAGCCTTGTTCAGTGTGGCGGACCTGAGGAGCTCTCTCACATATTCTTCAATGATGGCCTGTAACCACTTCTCTGACCACTATTTGCTGGATGCTCGTCTGTTGTGGCACCCTCCATGCATACTGCAATGTTTCTGTTATGTGGTTCCAGAGGCAGGTGCCCAGAGTCATGCGCCACCTTCAGTCCAGATATCAGGTTGGGGATGGAAGTTGGTGCTAGGCTGGTCAACCGGGTTCTCAGACACTGTACATAGTTCATCAAACTGGCTGTGTGGAATCCTCATGAAGTGATGGAATCGCCTATCGGGGGGTCTCATTCCTTCAGCTCACCATCAACTGGTCATTACGTCCAAATCCAATTCTTCTCACGTTCGCATCTTTGGATCCGCACGACAAGCTCTTGGACGTCTCCTTCCTCTCCTTCTGTGTAAAACTTGATAAGCAGTCTAAACAGGTTTTGGTTCTGGTATCGAACTGAGCGCAGCTATCATACGGATTGTGTCATCATCCATGGTGGAGAACATATTGATGATGTTGAAGACCAGACCCCAGGTGAATGAGGTCTGTATACCCACAGTTGCAGGGAACTCATACCTGAGATTCAGATGATTTTTTCTTCCCCCTTTTATTTTTATAGAAAATATCGGTTGTCTGCTAGGTGTCCTTCTACATACTCTAGACATACTCCAGACATCCTAAATATGCAAGATACATTCCAGATACAAACATTTTGTCTGTTTTTAATACTTTATATATGAGGTGCATGTGCTTACATCCTTTCTATTTCCATGCTACTAATGCTGTTTAGATGTTCCTTGTACCTTTTGTTTCCTCCCTCTTTCCGTATTCAGCTGCAGCAGATGTGAGTTGCTAGGATGTCTAGAGGATGCAGAGAGGATACAGCGGACATTTAATGGATGATAACGGACATCGAACGTTTGTTGCCCATGTATGTCACTGATGTACATTGTACGCGGCGGAAATTTCATCAATTCAAAAAGTTTTGTGCAGCTCAAAACTTTTTGCACGGATGAAATTGCGCAAAAGTGGACGGATGCTCGAGGGATAGAGCATTTGAAACACATATGCAGTGAGTACACAATGGATGCATAGCATTTTCCAATGGATGGCAAGCTTTTTTTATCGTTTTACATACTCTTTGCATCTGTAAGTGCAGTGGGACCGGGCCTTAACAGGGCTATTTGAAGCCGCCACTGGATGATTTGATTTGAAGAGATACAACTGAATCACTTTTTCAAAGTAGTTCTAAGTACTGACTCAGATTAGGTGCTTTTGAATTGCTTCAGAGAGTTTTGAAGGAAATTCAGATACTGAATGGATTTCGTGGTGCTTCTGCTTGTACAAAATGTCAAACATTATGGCTGGTCTCCCATATAGGAACAAAGCTGAAGACATTGAGATAAATGGTGTGATGACTCTCTGATATAGGACAATGAAGTTTATCTTCTCTGAAAAAACTCTCCTAAAAGAATATTTATAGAGGCACTGGTAGCATCTTCTTCTTCTCAAATTTGTGCACAGAGATTTGTTAAGAGAGAAAGAAAAAAAAACTCAAATCAGCTGATTAATCTGATTGACTCTTTCCTATGTGATCCTCTTTTCTGTGTGAGCCTCTCCAAATACACAGAAACACACACACACACACACACACACACATATATAGATGTTTTTGTTTTCTGAGGTTTTCGCAGGTATTTATATGTGGATCTTTGGTTATTCAGGTTTTACCCACATAAAACTGGAAGTATCCTGGTGACGTTTTGATGAAATCTCATTCGTCATCTTCAGGCTTGTGTCTTTGGCTTTGTGCTTCTCAGAGTAATGTGAGCTTGCAGCTGCTTCTTCCTTTTAACTGCTAGTGGGGGTGTGACTTGATTGGGTGGGGGCTTGGCTGNGCTGTGTTCTGATTGGTAGGGGGGTTGGCTCTGTTCTGATTGGCTGGGGGTGTGTTCTGTTCAGGTGGGGGCTTGGATGTGCTTAGGTTAGTCTTAGTTACTGGGGGATTTGAGCTGGTGAGCTGTGATCCTTTTGTTTGGCTTTGCGTTCGTGGTCATGCCACATCTGCATGGTGGGCATCCATTTGCTTCATGTATGGGTTGGAGGGGTTTGAAGTGGGTAGTTATGTAGCTGTGGTATGGCTTCTGGTCTATTGTCATGTCTCATCATCTGTGTGGGTGTGAATCTGCTTTCTACATGGAAGAAATGGTAGCATCTTGTGTGGCCTTCGTGGATGTGGGTCTGGTGTCATTCTTCATGTCCACCATCCTAAGAAACCCTAAAGACAAAATCGAGTTAGAAAACCAAGGAGTATACAAAAACCCATGCACCACCTTCCCACCACATACAATGGACAAATTGAAAAAAGAATAAGTGCACTCATTGAAGAACACAAGAACTTAATCAAAAAAGAAGAACCGACCTCTTCCCTGGTCCAACAACTCAAAACCCCAGGACATGAGGTTGACTTTAAAAACACCAGAACTATCGCCATAACTGAACACTTCAACAACAGAATAATCAGAGAAGCCATAGAGATAGAAAAATGCCCACACAGCATGAATATATGATACCCATCTACCAGTCAATTGCGAAAACCTGCCCTTATTAACAAGCGAGTACCTAACATGAATCTTCAAAAACCAATGTCCCTAGAACACACCATCTTACAAAGAAAAACACACACCAACTCACTTCCTAAATGCACAATCCCATCGACAACCCTGCACAGATCAACTCCTGAACAGATCCTCATCTCCAGAACCAAACATCTAGCTGACAAAGATTCCACTTGAGGAATAGAACACACACCCTCACTAACGTATTAATTTCCAATGGATTCCAAAGGAACACTTTCACCAATCTATCAAAAAGAGGTACTCCAAAAAAAACCAAGAAACAGAACAGACAACGTATTAATTTTCTCCTACATCAAAGGCGCCACAGACCAAAATCAGTAAAATCTCCACGAAACACAATATTCAGGACAGGCCTTCAGCAGACCAAAAATAGCCAACATCCTAAGGAAACCACCAAAAGACAGAGTTCCAGCTAGAAAACCAAGGATTTTATTGAAATACCATGCAGCAATTGCCCAGCCACATCATTGGATAAACAACAGTGGAATAAATGCACCACACTGCAGACACCACCAAAACGCAGTAGAGAGAGAAAATACTTCCCTCCCTCTTCAGCACCTTAAAGCCAATCAGACATGAATTAATTTTGAAGGAACCAAATTAATATCTAGCACAGAACACTCCAGCAAGAGAATAATCAGGGGAAGCCATCGAATATAGAAACACCCCCATACACATGAATCAGAACTGGGACATACCTCCCATCTACCAGACATTTGGAATTGAGCCCTCAACAACAATATAGAAAACCATTTCCCAGCCATGGAAAACCAACCAATCCGAAAACAAACATGGAACCACTGCCAATACCTCTTATCAGACCCAGCCAGCCATCCTATAAATGAAGGACAACCACCCATTCAGAAAACAGACCCACGGGTGCCTCGTCAGCTGTCGCACCCCCGACCAAAACCAAACAAAGCTCGACAACGAGTCAAGAACACAGACTCCAGCCAAAAGACGAACTACTCTTCCCTGGAAGTATCCTTGGCGTATGTTTGACAAACATCTCATTTCATCACCAAAGACACAAGCTGAGTTGCAGAATGAGATTTTTGTTGTTATGAAATTCTCAGGTTACTTCCAATTTATGCGGGAGAAAACCCGAATACCAAAGATCCACACACACAATATATAAAACCACACACACACATGCATGGAATGCATGCAAACCACACACACATATATATGTATATGGTATGCACACAACACACACGCACACACAAAACTATATACACAATATATTATATCATTCTGTCATTGAATTCTATGTATAATGCAACACTGATGACAACAAATAATTATCAAACATAATTTTTTTTATTTCCAGTACACAATTTTCCAATGGACTATATTAATAATCTCAACTAAAAAAAACAGTAGTCAAGATTAGTTGCATTAATAAAATAAATGCCATTGGGCTTCTGGTTGAGCTTCTTCAGCAAGCAGAACAAAATCTGTTGATCGGCACAGTTTCGTGCACCGCTGGAGCACACCCGAGCTGGCTAGTTTCAGGGCTAAGCCACCCCGTAGAGGTAGTGAAGAGGGGCACGAGACTGCCTAGCAGGGTGAGAAGAGTCGTATCTTCTCCTCCCATTGTCTTACTCCCTTTCCCAAAGGCAGTTGCATCGGTGGTCAGAAATGGCACCTCAAAGAAGAACTCGACGGGAAAGAATTGTAGAGGAAGATAAGAAGAGAACAATGTTTTGGCAAAACTGGGTTGAACTGGAAAAACAAGAATACATAGAACCTGGGAATTGAATTATAATGAACAACATTTTCCCAAAGGAAGACTTGATGTGTGAATGAGACAGAAAGGAAAAATATTTGTCTTTTTTTTTCTTTTTCCTTCCCTATATTGTGTAACTATGAGATATTAAGCAAGAAACGGCAAAAAATCCACTTTGACATTAACAGCATTTAAGCTTGAAAATAAATGTCAACGGGATAAGAAAGAATTTCTGGATTTTCAAAAACTTTAAAAGAAGGAAAAAAAACAAAGGGTTTTTGTGAGAAAATTCCAAACCATCTGCGAAAAATGGAGGAGACCACCTGAAGTGAAGAAGGAATATTACAGGAACTTTAACAAGTTTCGTGAAAGATACATTTTATACTGAAACTTGTAACAGAGAAGAGAACTCAGGAAGAGAGAGTGGAAAAATACAAGCAAGAAAACAGCTTTGGATTATTGATTAACTATGATTTGGATTTTTGCATTGTATCTAAGAGGACTAAAATCAATCGGTGTGGTTGTAAAAGTTTTTAAAATTGGTAGTCACTCTTGGAAGAATTGAGAATGGAACTTAAAAGACCAGAAGAGATCCACAAGAAGAAGAGGTTATTTTGCTTCTAATTTCAATTTTAGAAAAGGAGATCCTGAAGTATGAGAAAACAGTTAAGAAATGCTGTAGAAGAAGAAGGCGGGACAAAGAAGAAGCCATCTCATGATCAAGTGATTTCTTTGGTGGCGAAAGAAATGGGAAGGGGGAAAGAGAGTGGAGAGAATTTAAAAGATCTGAAAAAACAACTCAAAAAAAGAATAGTTGAAAAGTATTACAAAGAAACAAGAGGGATTACTAGAAGAGGAATCAGAATTCAGAGAGAGAAGGGTCAAAAGGGAAGGGAGAAGAAAGAGGGAGAAGAGGAAAGGCAAAGAAATTTAAAAGGACAGAAACAGGAATAGAGAAACAGGAAAATTACAGACACAGAGATAATGGGCTGAAACTTAATTGAGTAAGGGGGATTCTGCAAGGCGTACATAAAAATAGTATTGTTATATTAGAATAGAAATGAACTTGAAAATATTGAACAAGTGTTGCTAAAATGATAGATAAATACCATCATAATGTCGCTGCTTCCAGCGCAAAATCGAGCACCAGCCACCTTATAAAAAGATTGTCGTGTATAGCCGAACCCCAAATTTTGGAAAAAAAAAAACGGTTCTAAAGTCGGTCTATTATGCGAGATATACGGAAAGTATTTTATTTATTATTGTTATATTATACAGTACTTTCTCTTTAAGAACTTAGTTGCATATCAAGAATATACCAAGCAGAATTTGACTGAAGTTATGTGTTATATGAATGTTATACTTATAAAGGCATAAATTGAAGTTTAATAAGAGCTGAATGAATAAAAATTAAAAGATACAAAGGTGTCATACTCCAATTAGAAACTTACTGCGAAAATTTTGTTAATGAAAAAAGAAAATATGAAAGTGAAACAGGACAAAGAAAAGTATAAATATGGTCACTAGAAACGTACTGAAACTTAGAATATATATATATTCTAACAGCATATATATATATATTATATATTAATATATATATATAATATGTTGCTGTTTAGCTTCCTTCGGGTATTATCCCACGTCATTGTAGTTTCTGTTAAAGTTGTAGCTCATTGTAGTTCTGGTTAAAGTTGTAGCAACGTTTCAGCAGAATCTCATCTGCATCATCAGGCTCTGAAGGAAGTGTGTCTCACTTCCTCTGTTTCAAATTTGAGCTGGTCTCTTCTGTATTGGCTATTTAACCTGGGTCTGTGTTCATTGGACTTGGAGTTTGATTGATTGGTGTTCTGGTTTCTTTCTGTCTGTTTTGTGGCTTTGATTGGCTGGCAGCACTCTGTTCTGGTGTGTGAGTAGCTTTCAATGCTGCTTGGCTTCGTGTGAAAGGACGGCTGCTCTATCATCAGCAAGCTGGGTTTCACCTGGGTGCCTGGTGGGGGGTGTTTGAGTTGGAGGCATCAGAGGGAGTCTGTCTGTGTTCAGTGTGTGGGGGTGTTTTGAGTTGGAGGCTCAGAGGGAGTCTGTCTGTGCTCAGTGTTTTGTCAGTTTTGTGGTGTGGAGATCTTTTTTTTGAGATGCAGGCTTCCAAATGATTGACAGTCTGCTGGAATCATCTCTTCTATTCATGCTGTCAGGTCTTTTTCAATCTCTATGGCTTCTCTGATGATTCGTGGGCTGGGTTTTCTATAGTGGCTAGGGTTTTTGTGCCATTGAAGTTGATGTTGTGACCTGTGGTTTTCATGGTGGACTTGTGAGGGTGTGTTCCATGCTGTTGGTATTTTACTAGTGAGGAAAGTGCTGTTGCCAGCTTTTTTCTGCTTGTTGTTGCATATCTCAGCTGAGCTGCGGTACTTATTCTTCTATTGGTCTGTCCAATGTATGTGGCTGATGAGTTACAGGGATTTCGTATATGCCTTGTGTTTTCCAGGTCAATTTTGTCTTTGGGTTCCTCAGGATGGCTGCCTGATTTTTTTGTCTGTTGAAGGTCAGTCTTGAGTTGATGCCTGTGTAGTATCTTAATGATTGTTATCTGTATACCTCTTTGTAGGGCAAGACAGCTGTTCCATAGGTCCGTTGGTCTTCTAGGTCTCTGTTATGTCTTGGTGTGTTTTTGTGGATCAAGCTTGTGATTTTGCTTTTTGTGGAAGCCATTGGCGTCAATACTTCAGTCAGGGTGCATAGTTCGATCTTTATAGTGTCTTATCTGCCAGGCGTTTGGTTTCTGGTAATTAGTGTCTTCGCACAGAATTTATCCTGTTGTAGGTGGTGGTGGGATGGGCGTTGAGGTAGCGGTTGGTGTGTGTTTTCTTTTGGTTATTGGTGTGTCCGAGTGTGCCATCTGTTCTTTTGTAGATTAGTACATCTGGAATGGGACGTTGTTTGTTTATTTCCATTTCCATGGTGAACTGATTTGGGGTGTGGTTGTTTAGGTGTGTTAGGAAATATTTTAGGTTTAGTTTTCCATGGCGCAAATCACAAATGTGTCATCGATGTATCTTAGCCATAGTTTGGGTTTGTGGGTGCATTAGCCAGGGCTCTGGATTTGAATTCTTCCATGAATTCTTTCCTGATGGCAGATGAGATTCTGCTGAAACGTGCTACACTTTACAGACATACAATGAGCTACAACTTTTACAGAACTACAATGACGTGGGATAATACCCGAAGGAGCTAAACAGCACAAAGTAAGTACCCGCGAGAGCTTAAAAAAACATATATATATATATATATATATATATTATATATATATATATATATATATATATATTATGTATATATATATACACAGTATATATATATGTATGAATTTAGAAAGGAATGAGATAATTAAAAAGAATTAGAGAAAACTAAGGAAGGGAAAAATTATTGAGAAAATGTTAAAATAGTAATAAGATATGGAATAGAACACAAAGTATGGAAATATGAAATTGAATCTGTGTTTGTGTTTGTGTTTTTGTTTGTATGGAGAGAGTGGATAACCCGGGACCATGCTATTCTCAAAGAAAGAAAGAAAGAAAGAAAGAAAGAAAGAAAGAAAGAAAGAAAGAAAGAAAGAAAAGAAATTTTATTTGTATGATGTTTTGTGAAAACCCAAATCAATTTTTTATTAAATAAAATAAATGCCATTTGGAAGTCTTTATTTTTCAATAAACACTTTGTTTCATTGGACACTTTTGCTTTGGTTTGGTTAGTATAACTGTGGTCCTTTACTGAATATTTTAACAGCTGCTGCACTATTCCTTTCTCATGTGTTTTGTCTTAACCATGAAAGAGCTATAGCACTTAGACTTATAGTGTCTAAGTGACTTCATAGTGCTTTACAGCTCTCTTTAAGCAGTTTACAGCCTATTGCCCGCAACAGTCTGGGTCCTCATTTTAGTCCTCAGAAGGATGGAAAGCTGAGGCAACTTGAGCTGGTCAGAATCAAACTCCTAGCAGTGGGCAGAGTTAGCCTAAAATACTGCATTCTAACCATTGTGCCACCATGGCTCTCACATATGCCTCTTTAGATGGCTTAAGAGAAGGAATATTTTGTGCTATCAACTGTGATAAAATTCCTGAATCCTTGTGATGTATTTTAATCAGTATTTGTCAAAAGATTTAAGAAGATTCAGGCTTTTAAACATTTGTGCATTCCTAATTATAGTTGAATATTTATTGAAAGTGAAATTTGATTCATTTTGAAGTAATACTACCTATTCTGTCCTATCTCATGCACAGAGGTGGATTTGTGGCTGTGCAAGATTCAGATAGATAATTCAGTTGATACAATTGGGACATCAGATATCTTCATAACTCACATTTTTGNATGGAGGAAACCTCCCTCAACCCTCAAGGGTCAATTTAGTGACCAATCAGAATTACAAATGTAGCCACGTGACATGAATTACATTTCCCAGGATACCTTTAACTACATTTACCATGATGCATTCCCTTAAGGGGACAGCTCACAATTCCTAAGTAACTATCCAACTCCCATAGACTGGCTGGGACAGCACATTGCCTGTAAATATTGTATCAAATTCATACTAAATAATTCTACATAATTTACCAGAATACAAATAAAATATTGAATTATTTCATCATTTGCAATATTCTGGTTCTTTTGCAACAAAAAGGGCATGTCCCCCTCATGATATCACCACTGAAAGAACTCCCAACATTCACTACATATAGGTCTACCATGACATAAGGTGAGAAGGATGCATACTGTGTGTTTCCCCACTTGTATTTTGAAAATAACTTGTGTAGGACCTGCCACAGCTTAAACCTCTAAGTAAAAGTGATCCTTGGCTCCATTCACCGGGAAAGGTGTGTTTTTATTAGAGATCAAGTGTATTGCAGTAATGGAAAGGCAGAACCGAGATTTGCTTGCCAAAATCACTAACTTCTATTTTTTTGCTGCCCATTACATTTTAACCAATCTCCTTTGTGCAAGATGTTTTCATAACAATCAGTCTGAACTCAAGATGGTATGTGTCTCCCTCCTTGTTTCAGTTGTGTAACCTTGAAGCAGCTTCCCAAGGCAGCACAGCTTTAGTTCCCCCTCCCCCACAAAAAAACCCTCATCCCTCCTGTTCATGGCAAACTGTCACCACATGGCAGCAAAGGACAAATGGAGCATAAGGTAGCAGCTGATAGTTTGAATCTCTTGAAGGTTCTCTAATATAGTTTTTGTTAGATTCTCTAATATAGAATCTTTCATAGAATTGTAAGAAAGTAAAGACACCTTATTTATTAACCTGGAGTGTAGGACATAGAACAAAGAAATAAGTTGCAGAGCAGCAGATTCCAATTGAAAATTATAAAAAAAACCTTTGTAATAGGAAGAATTGTTTGACAGTGGAATCAATTGTCCATTGTGGTAATAGATGTGTTCCAGCAGATACTTGGTAGTTACCTACTGTGTTTCTCACATTATAAGGCCGGGCCTTATATTATTTTGACCCCTGAAAAAACGGCTAGGCCGTCTTTTCAGGGGTGACTTAATGCCCCCCTTGCATCCTCAGGTGGGCGGGCGGTGACATCTTGGGGTTCAGGAGACCTTTTCCTTCTCCCTTGCTGCTGCAGCATTAGAAGAACGCAGCGGCGTTTGGCGCAGCCATGTGCAGCCAGTCAGGGCTCCTCCCTGCAACCGGAGTCCTGAGTAGACACTTGGCTTCAGGTGCTCCCATTGCCACATTCCAAGGGAAGGCACTCGCCCGAGAGGATCTCTCTCTCTCTCTCTCTCTCTCTCTCTC
>BHFT01015402.1:0-12980 GCA_004320025.1 Laticauda laticaudata | reverse complement strand
TCCGTGATGCATCCGCTTCATCCGCTATGCATCCGCCCCTTCCGCTATGCGTCCGCTTCGAAATTCTCCCCCAAAACCCCTTCGGAGGTGTCATCTGCTTCCATCCGCTAGGCTTCCTATGAACATCTGTTTCACATCCCCTCTACATACTACCCACATCCGTTCTTTTCTGTTCTTTTCCGTTCTGTTTATGCAAATTTTCACCACTTTTTGCAGTGGATGACAACAGATGGAGCCACTCCCGAAATTTTGCTTGTCCGCGGTGTCCTTTATGCATACGTTTTGCATCCCTCGGCCAGTGGGACCGGGCCTTTAGACATTTCCCCCCCCTCCTTTTTTTCCCAAGAACATTGAATTTACAGGAAATTGTAGTTTTCCATTCTGTTCCCAATATTCTGTTCTTGTAGGGTAAGAGTCAGATGAGCATGTTTGTCTTCCTGTTATATCTCCTTCCTATGTCCTAGAATGTTCTCTTTAATAGTTCTACTTCATTTACATTTCTTTAATGACAAGCTATTCCTATCTTCCTCCTTTTCTGCAACAGCGAGGTCATGCTCTATACCGCTCTTCTGCTAATGATTATTATTTTATTTTCAAAGATTAACACAGCAATTAAGAGCAGACAATTAAGCTCAGTAATCAGATTTAATGTTCAATTCCTCTCTATCAATCAGAGCAGACAGATTCTGTTCATCTATCAAATTTTTGTGTGCCACGGAACATCGATCACACTAATTTATCAATCAGACTCATGTGAACCCAGCCCAGTACTATGTTTATAAATGTGATTTGGCTTACTTATTCCATTTGCATATTATAATACAAGCATAGTCACAGTCGAAGATGAGCTAACATCCCAAACACTGAAAAACTTCATCTCACGAGTCTAAATTTTCCTTACATAGTTTCTATGCAGATGTTTCCATCATATGACAGGGCAGGTCTTTCTCCAAATAACTACAGAGATGGAGTCAGAAAGACAAGTCTGCATTCTTCCCAAGTGCCCTATTCATGCTCTTCTGAATGATATTCTTGTTGATGAGAAGGACCCCAAAGCAGAATGCCAACCAACATAGCCTATCACCGAAGAGGGGGAGGGCATTTGTCTGATTTCTCAGATTACTTCCAGAATGCTATCAAAGCATTGGTAATATTTGTGCTCAGTTTCACTTATTTTTCTCACACCCAATCTTTCTCTACATTCACCTGCACTGATAATGTGAATTGGAGTTGTTCAATGATGTTCCAATAGGTAAAATTATGAAAACAATTTTAAAAAATCAATGGGGGGGTGCTTTATGTAAAGGTAGTTGATGGAATAATAAGGAAGATCCCACCTTCATACTGTTCATACACTTGGAATGAATGAATGTATGAAAGAAAGAAAGAACGGAAGGAAGGAAGGAAGGAAGGAAGGAAGGAAGGAAGGAAGGAAGGAAGGAAGAATTTTCCTCTGATTTAGTGGACATCTGTCAATTGCTGGATCAATACTTGCCCTCAGTACAACAACCACTGTTCATCCAGTGGCACTTTATCCAAGAACGTGCCAAAAGATTTTGTGAAATAATACTCTTGAAGTGACATGTGCAGCACTACCAGCATTTATAATGTCTCAGAGATCCAGAATAGCCAACTAAAAATACAACTTCTCAGAGAGTTGGTGCATAATAAATATCTACTTTACCTCAAGTGAGCAAAAAATTATCATTGTGCCCTGTTGCACCTTGAATTTAGGCCTAACTCTGAATCAGGGAGGCCACCTCCAATATACAGGTATATGTGTCTAAACATTATATTTATGTATCTAATATGCATATGGGACATCAGCATTCGCAGTTGTATGTTCTCACTTGTCAGACATACACCATGAATGCTGACAATCTCATTTAGGTCACTGTCAGAGTTCTCTAATTCATATCTGAGTTCTATATCATTTACAACATTTATCTGGGATTGTCACTAGTCACATGTGAATGCTGATATTAATCACAGATACAAGTGTTTGTGCTATAACTTAGTACTCAGACTAAGTGGTATTTGTTAATGAGCTACTGTGGCTTTGGTTAAATCAACAGATACTTGCTAATTTAATCATTATTTTCCTTGATTTGCTAAAGCTTTTCATTGAGCTATATGTTATGACTAAGCAGTGCCCTGAAATTGCATTTTGATCCAGCAAATATTGAGCAAAGTTTTATATAAGGTCTTCGGAAATGTTTATATAGGTGAAGCCACAAAAATATCCAGTATTTTTGTTTGTTTATAAAGGGACATTTTGTATATATGGACTGGTTTATAACAAATGCAAAATAGTTCTGTTTTCAGATCACCTTTTATATAAATTATGGCTTCACAATTAATAAACATAAATTCAGCATGGAAGTTTCCAAGAATCAGTGCAGAGGTGGTATTCAGCAGGTTCTGACCAGTTCTGGAGAACCGGTAGCGGAAATTTTGAGTAGTTCATGGAACCAGTAGCGGACATTTTGAGTAGTTCAGAATACCACTTCTGACTGGCCCTGGCCCCATCTATTCTCTGCCTCCCAAGTCTTAGCTGATCGCCTGGGTCTTCTTCTGTTGCTCTGAACAGGAGAATGGAGCTGGAAAGCAGGTTAGTGGGATGGGGAGGAAATAGAGTTTTTGCAGTACCCTTCCCCTGCCATGCCCACTAAGCCACACCCACCAAGCCACACCCACCAAGTCACACCCACCAAGTCACACCCACCTTACCAATAAACTTATTGTTCATTAAAACAGCCCATTACTAAACATTAAAACAGATATGGTGAACAAATGAGTGAGTGAGTCAGTGAGTGAGTGAGTGAGTGAATGAATTTCACATTGGTATAGTGGGAAAGAATATATAGTATTATTACTTGACCCTTTCAAGAAAGAAAACCCATCAAGCCAGAACATCAGCTATTCTTATTTGTTGTATATTTTCATTTTTCTGTATCTTCCTCTTCCTTGGCCTTCCTCTTTCCCTTCTTTTTCATATGTTTTTAGTTTACAATCCTGTGATCCATTTGCTGTTTGGTTTTATTTTTTCCCTAAAGTTCATTGGAGGCCTTTTAGACTGGATGGCATATACGAATGCTTTCAATAAATGAATGCAAATTAAATATTGAAACATCTCATTGTCCTAACCAAGTAAAACCTGCTCATTCCCCAATATTTCTGCCTTCAGACGTTCCCATATGAACTCCTGAATGTGGTTTGAAACTTTCCTTTGATATCTGCCCATAACTCATAACATTCTGAAGATGCTGAGGTGGCCCTTTCATCCCTTCTCCTTCTTAGTTTCATGTTTGATTACCTGTTTGGACTGAGGTAACAAGCTAGTCTCTATAAGTCCCACCTTGTTTTAGCACAATATTAACATAAGATCTTCGTTTCTCTCTCTATTTTCCATCCTTCCATTTATTATCCAGCAGTTTTTTGCCTCTCTTTCTCACTTTTACAAAATACAGCATCTTTTCTCTCTGATCTCTTGGTCTCTTCCTTCAGTTCAGATCTGAGAGATCTTTTCAAAATATACATTCAGACAATTGCTGTGGCATCAGAAGTTGGCTTTTTTTTAAAGTTAACACTGCTTGCTCTTGTCAGATGCTGCTGTCTTCCAAAAGGCTTCTGAATTGGCTGTTATTGATTTCAAAGTGCTGCTGACTTTGTGTTCCTACACCTTCCCACCTTTCTAAATATATATTCATACCTGTTCTCTCTGATCTCTCTCACAATCTCTGCTGCTTGATGAGAGACTCTTGGGGAAGTTGATTCTGAATTCTTGACACAAATAGAGACTTCCCAATTAACTGCAAAGCACAGCATCCCTAATCAAATTCAGGGAAATTCTTTCTTCACCTTTGTGAAGACTATCAGCTTTATGTTATTAGCAGAAAAGAGATATATTAAAATTAAAGGTACATATTTCCTGGAAGAAGTGGGGTGATATTTCCCAAAAATATGAGACATTATTTGAAAAATAGAGCCAGTTTGAACTTTGTTAGATCGCGGGAAAAAGAGACTCGAGACCAGTGTGACTTTCAGCTCTTTATTTGGTTCCTTGCATCAGTTCTAACCGCGGAGCCGCAGCAGCCTCTTTTATAGCAGCTGCTCGCGGCTCGCAGCCAATGACGGTTCTTTGAATCTCCTGCTGATATGGCGGGCCAATCACAAGGTGGCAATGCGAACCAATCAGGCTCGCGCTTTTGAACCAATCAGCAAGTGGCATTTATGGACCAATCAGAAAAGGGTATTTCAAGTATGTTAATATAGAACAGACTTAACATTCAATGTATTCAGTACACAAATACATTTTCTTTGGCTGGCATAAATTCTGGAGAACTGATCTTGTATATATACATCAGAGGTGTCAAACTCAAGGCCGAGGGCCCAGATCGGCCCGTGGGATGCTTAGATCTGGCCGACAGGGCTGGGCTGGAAACAGTGAAGGACTGGCCTGTGCTGCCTCTGCCAGCAAAAATGGAGCTCTGCTTTCATTGGCAGAGGGTTGCAGGAGGCCTTCGCAGCTGAAAATAGAGCTTGAGAACCCATTTTGCTGTCAGAGTGCTCAGGCCACCACAGACACCCCCAACATGAGTGACATCAAGCTGGCCACGCCTATCCCAGCCCAAAAAGTCAAACCCTGATGCGACCCTCAATGTAATTGAGTTTGATACCCCGATCTACATCATTGTTCTGGACCAATTGTGATGAAGTGAACCAATGTTGCAATTCAATGCAAACCTGGAAAAAAAATCGGAATTCAAGACTGATTGGTAGACTTTGTGACATATACATTTACCTCCCTGAAGCATATCTGCAACCATCTTTAAAATTTAAATAAGATGAAGAATGCTCAAAGAAATGAATCAATCTACATTTTGTGCTTTAAAAATATCAAAAAGCTCTGATGAGTGAAACAAAATTCACAGCTGAATCATCACTGAGTCAAACAAATTGCAAAGCCGGATGGAACATGACTCAAGAATTCGCTATGTTTGCTATCTTCGGATACTCTGCCCATCTTCATCCAGAGTTTTCAAAAGAGAAACAGAAACAGACAAAGATGGGGCATTTCAGATGCTGGAAGCAAAGATCCATGTAACATCAGAGCAATATTGTACAAATATTTAAAAAATCTTGAAATATAAAGCATCAAGGGCTTTGCACAAATGCTTTTCCAACTTCTGTCTTACTGGCACAGAGGGTACATCTATATATATTGAGAAAGGGAAGTAGGTTCCCTCTTCCCTTCTAATTCTTCTGGAAGCAGGAATGGCAAGATAAAATTTTACAAAAAAAGCTTTGGTTATAATACAGATAGTACTGTGGATGGATCGATGGCTCCTTCATCAAAATCTGCAGTTTCAAATTTGGAAACTCTTCTTTGTTTGTTCTGTTACCTAACCCCCCTGGCCACTGCATAATACATGCGGCCTTGAGCTGGCAAATTGTGTCTTTGTGTGAGAAGTAATTGCCTCTCTCCAGAGCCCTCTTTCACAGCTCTTTGAGCATTTCTGTGCTACATGCCCAAAGTCTAGGAAATACAATTACTCCCAAGCAGTCATTTGAAGTTGAAGTTCCGGAGAATAGTCCTTCTCTCCAGCCTGACTTTCAACTAACCTGACAAGTCTTCTGGCATTCCTTTTATAGAGGCGCTATCTGAGCAGAGCACAAAGACGGATACTCCTGCATGAGAAGAACAGCACAGGTGTGACTGTATTTGTGTGTGTGTGTGTGTGTGTGTGTGTGTGTGTGTGTGTGTGTGTGTGTGTGTGCAAACAGCAGACATACTTGGCTGTCACTATGCTATGCTTGCCTTGGGATAGCTGTAGGGTCTCTTAAATAAACAATGCATGATTACCATAGATGCACTACTGTTTAAGCAAGACCTCTGACAGTTGAGCACCTTGGAGAGAAACAAGGAGACTAGTTGAAATTTCCATGAGGGCTTGATAGGCCCACAGTAAGATAGTTTAAAGAAATAAATTAAAGTGAACCAAAATAAGATCGCTGGAAGAATAATGCACATGAAAAAAAAGACAATTAGGTGGGAATAGGGGGAGAGCAAAACAAATATTATGTCTATTGCGTACAGAGAGATCAAATCTGACACCTATATAGAAATGTCAGGTCTATTGAAGCATCAGGTTTTCTAGCAAGTAGCTATTTAACTGAGTTGCTCTTTAATGGTAGGAGAGATTTTTAATATGCCTCATTAAAAGAAGGGGACACAATTTAGCGTAAAATATTGATACCGATGCAAATTAAAAAATGATTATTAACATTTCCGTTAAGGAGAATACATTTCATCGCAGAGGGGAAGATTGAGTGGGTGATTTGTGAGCCTTCTGTTCCAATGTTAGGTGTCCTGATTTTAAGTGCTAGTGAGACAATATTTAGAATATTTTGGACATGTAATGCAAACACCCAGAAATGCTTCACTTAATCCTCCAGGGAAAAATTGAAGAAAAATGAGGTCCAGGCAGAAGAAGAACATCATGGCCTCAAAATCTAAGGAACTGGTTTGGACAAAACTCAGCAGCACTTTTTCGTGCGGCTGTTGATCAAAATAGGATTGCCAACATGATCACCAACATCCAATGATGGATATGGCACAAGAAAAAGAAGAAGACGTGAGCCAATTCAAAGCCTATTTGTTATGGCAATAGAACTTAGACTTATATACTGTTTCATAGTGCTTTACATCTTGCCTCTCTAAGGGGTTTATAGCCTACTGCCCCCAACAATCTCATTTTACAGACTTCAGAAGGATGGAAGGCTAAATCAACTTTGACCCAGTTAGGATTGAACTCCTGGAATAAGCAGTGAGTTAACCCTGCAGTACTGCATTCTAACCACTCCACCATCAGGGCTCTTATGTTGGGTTAGGCTTATGAGTTTGTTGAGCTAGTTTGAATATCTTCAAAGAGAGGGCTAGTAACCCTTGAAATAGTTGCAATAATGATGCCAAGGTGGAAGAAATTTAGGATTAACTTCTTCCTAGGGTCTCAGTCGGTATAATTGCAGTCTCAGTCAGCAAATGGACCTAAATAGCAGGGTTATTTCAATATTGTTTAGCAGCCTATTGCGATAAGTAAAGGTCTTCCCTTTTATTTCTAACACAATGTACTAAAAATTGAGATTTGCATACAATGTGCTGATGTTTTCAGCCCTGTCTTGATCTGCTCTTTCATAAGGTTGTTTAGTTGTGCTGTCTCTTGAACTGACTTTATTTTGGACAAAAGTAAAATTTGCAAATTCTGAAGTTTCCTCCGTTAATACAAATGTAGGCCTGTTCTCTGTAAAATGCCCCCTATGCCTGCTTATAGTCATTGAAAGCAGAGGTTCCCAATCTCTGGGCTGTGGCCCACTACCAGATCTGTTTGGATCTGTTAGCTGCAGAAGTGACAGGCAAGCACGTGTATGCATGCATCCCCATTTGCATGAGCAGTAGGCATGCACACTTGCACGCCACTCACATCTTCTTTCTCTTCCTTCCCTCCACCAGGCCACAAAGCCCGAAAGATTGGGGAATCCTGATTTAAAGCAAAGCTAGAAATCTTTATAGTTTTAAAAATACTTTATTACCTTTATTGTCAAGGTATAACATGTGTACAATGAGATTGGCTGAGCCTCCCTTCGTGCACCCCTCCCCAAACACAACTCATAGTGAGGACAGAAGTCCCTAACCCAGTCCCAATCTTATTACACTATGTGACCTAAGTGCAAAATGTTCTGGCCCTGCAAGTCTATGTTGACATGAAATTATTTTCCATTCAGATGTCTGACAGCCCACGGGTAGAAACTGTTCTTCAGCTTGTTGGTATGGCTGGATATGCTTCTACATCTCCTACCCGATAGTAGGAGAGTGAAGAAGTGCTGACAGGGATGTGAGTTGTCCCTGAGAATTTTCCTCACGCTTCTAAGGATTTGAGCCCTAACGATGTCATCTAATGGTATCAGGAAACAGCCCACAATGTTTTGTGCTGTGCTTACCACCCTCTATAATGTCTTTCTATCCGGGGCTGTCAAGCCAGCATACCACACCGTAATGCATTATGTGAGGATGCTTTCTACTGTGGACCGGTAAAAGGAGGTGATCAGTCATTGTTCCACTTTATTCTTTCGCAAGACCCTAAGGAAATGGAGTCTCTGTTGGGCCTTTCTAGCCACCTGAGTTGTGTTGTTTTTCCAGGTAAGATCTTCACTGAGGAAGACTCCCAGGAATTTAAAGGAGGAAACTCTCTCCACACAGCCCCCCTCGATGTAAAGCAGGGCAGGTTCCTTTCTCTTCTTCCAGAAGTCTAACACCATTTCCTTTGTCTTGCTGATGTTTGGGTGCAGGTTGTTTTCTAATATAATTTAGAATGAAGTATATAGCAGAGTAATGAAGTATGATTAGGGGAAATAGACCAAGGACAGGCAATCTGATGTCTGCACATTCTAGGATATAACAGATATTGTTGCCCAGCAATGCATATATTTTAAAAATAATAGTAATAACACAGCTTAATAGAGAAATTGCATGCAGCAAAGAAAAGCACCAGGGTTTAGCATCCCAAATTCAGGAATGCCTTTGAGCTCTATGGCTATGAATATTTTGAAATATGTACCATTTTGAAATGGCAAAGGTCATGCTGGGAAGCTAGTTTGCTTTCTGGTATTTTTTATTTTTATTTTTTTTGTGGGGAGGGGAGTAGGCGGCATGGAGAGGGGAGTAGGTGGCACTAATTGGAACTGAATCTCTTTTTTGTAAGTTTCATTAATCTCTTTTTTGTAAGTTTCATTACGATCTCTTGCCCATCGTAAGAGAAAAGAACATCTAAATACAATGCAGTATTATATTTCCAATTCTTATATTCGTATCATAAACCTTAAATAATTTCTGCTGAATTATTAAAGAACCCATCATTCAATTAACAGCTAAACTAGTTTAAAGTTGAGAAGAGAGCTGAAACACACTGTCCTTAAAGAACTGGAGACAGTATAGTGTAGTGTGAATGGATGTTGCAGATGGAGTCTCTACCACCCCAACACTTCTTTATAAGACAAATATTTTTAGAGGGTTTTACTTCAATAGCGTGTAATCCCTATCATCTCCCTATCTTTCCCCAAAAATAAGACCCTATATATTTTTTTGCCTCCCAAAGAGTCACCAGGTCTTATTTTGGGGGGATGTCTTCCACTGTCTCACCTCACCATGGTGGCATTGACTGTCCCGCCACATGAGGCGCTCCTCAGGAAATGCCTCTCAGCTGAGAAATGAGCTCTGACGCGTCTCTGATGACAAAATAGAGGTCAAGGTGCCATGTACATCAATCCAGAGCTTGTTTCTCAGCTGCATAGGCCTTTTCTGAAAGCCTCTGACAGTGAAACAGAGGCCAGGGAGCATTGTGTACATCAATCTGAAGCTCTTTTATCATTGCAGAGGCCTTTCTTGAAGTAAAACAGAGGCCGGGGGCAACATGTGCAAGTGGCAGCAAGCGGCTGCAGAAGAAGTGGGCCATCAAGGCAAAGCAGGTGTGCAAGGCCTGGATGCAACTGTCTGAAGTTAAGCAACTCCATCTCCCTCGCTTGATTTTTACCTGTGTGCCTCCAGCTACACACCAGTGCACAACCAGGTGCAATGGAGTGGGAGGGGTCCTAACTTCTTTTGGGGCTTTTATTTATTTTGGGTACACATGTAAAAATCAAGCTAGGGCTTTTTGGGGATAGGTCTTATTTTCAGGAAAACAAGGTAATAGCAATGAGTGGGAAATTCTCTGCCATTTAGAAAAATAGAGAAAGAATTATAAGATCAGCCTGAAGAACAATTTATATCTTTCAAGTCATGAGAAGATAATGTATTTTAAATATCAATAGTCAAATAAAACTATAAATGATATTCCTTTATTCTTTCAGGTAATATTACCATTTTTCAACATGCCAGATATTTCCATTTTCTCCTTTCTTGAACTCTTCAAACAAACAGCTCTTGGGAAACTTCTGGAAGTAGATAATTAAAACTTGTTACAAAGTCACACATTAGGTTGATTTCCATGCTACAGGCTTTACCTGGCTGTTATTAGCAATGTTTTTTTTAAAAAAAAATCAATTCAATTTTCTGTGCTGTATGAGTGCGTGCATGTATCCCTATGAATCCTCACTATTTCTCCAGGGAACAGAAGGATTGCTTAGGTGTCTCCTTTTGTGTTGTTCCCAACCACACTTAAATTTTAATGCCCCAATGAAAGAAAGCTTGTATTAAGCCTGCAAATTTTATGTGTCCAGCGTTCAGGATGGAGCATGCCCCATTCCCCGTGAGTAAAAAAAGAACCATAATTTAAATTATTTTTAACCAGGTAGGTCATTTAAACCCCATGCCAAGAATATTTATATAATATCCATGTCTACCTCTCTGCTCTCATGTGAACATTTTTATATATATTTGTATTTCGGCTGTGATTTCTTCCAATCCAATTAAAGAAATCATTATCATCACTGTCAAAATCCAGGGAGATGAAAAATGTCAGCCATATAAATATAGAAGTAACAGGATTATGTCCTCTTTCCTTCCTTGAAGGACGCATTTGCTGTGCAGACAGCGCGGTTCCCTTAATATTTTATAGTCACACATTGTGGGGGAGAAGAATCACAGCTTTAATAGTAAATTCTGCCAGGTGCTAGTGTTAAGAAAAATTGTGAGTTGGAGCAAAGCCTGCGTGAGTTAAAAAAAATGTATGTTTGCGGGGAGGGGAGAATCCAGTTCACTCTCTGTCCCACCGAATCTTTCATGGAAGAGCAATAAGGGGGTTTTAGTAAGTAGGGAGTTTCACTCAGAGTTAAGCAAAGGCATCTAGAGCTCATGGTGATATAATGACATTATT
The DNA here is from genome assembly GCA_004320025.1 of Laticauda laticaudata. Lineage (NCBI taxonomy): Eukaryota > Metazoa > Chordata > Lepidosauria > Squamata > Elapidae > Laticauda > Laticauda laticaudata. The sequence continues at coordinate 2,109 of BHFT01015402.1, read as the reverse complement.
GGAGGGAGATCTGAATTTTTGACTCAAGCATCTAGTTATTTCTCACTAAATGTCACCTCTATAAGGAGTGTCCAACTCAATTTCATTCAGGGGCACATCAGGGCTGTGTTTGACCTTGGAGGGACTGAGTGGGCACAGCCGGAGTGGATGTGGCCATAGTTTGACATCCTACAGCCTTCCGCCAGAGAAAACACAGCCCAGGATGGCCTCATGTGGTCCTCTTGGGCTCCGTTTTTAGCTATGACGGCCTCCTGCAGGCCTCTGCCAGCAAAAATGGAGCCAGAGAGGGCTGCATGTGGTCCTTCTAAGCTCCATTTTCTCTGGTAGAGGCACTGTGGGCCGGTCCATTGGCTATTTTCAGGGTAGCCCTGTGGGCCAGATCTAAGCACCCTGCAGGCTGGATCCAGGCCACGGGCCTTGAGTTTGACACCCCTGCCCTATAGCATCAAAGGGCTCCTTCATTAGAATACAGTTCAGTCCACTGTCTACATTCCCCAGGCACAAAAGACAACCTTCCTCTGTTTTACCTGTTGTGTGTCTTCACAAAATTCTTCCCCATAATAAATAACTGGCCACATTAGCATGCATTCCTTCAGTCGTCAGAAAAATAGGCTGATGCAAATTGTCCTGTCCTGATGGCAAATCCTAGCCCTGCCTTAGTGACAAGGCTGGTTACTGGTGCTTTCCTTCTAGTTTTCATGTGGGACAATTTTGTCATCTGCTGGTAAGCAAAGGAATCAACATTGATTGTTCTCTTTAATGAGAAGCCCGGGAAGCTTCTGCCTTTGTTCTCTACTCTCGGAATCACAATTGCAGTGAATAGTGAAGCACAGGGAATATCAGTCTGTAAATATGCAGGGAGCCTTCACCTTAGGACCACACCTGAGCCCAAAATTTATGTTGTTAAGTGAGAAATTTGTTAATTGAGTTTTGCTCCATTTTACAACTTTTCTTGCCACCTTTGTTAAGTGCAACACGGCAGTTCTTAAATTAGTAACACAGTTGTTAAGTGAATCTGGTTTCCCCATTGACTCAGAAGGTCACAGAAGGGGATCCCATGACTCTGGGACCTTGCAACCATCATAAATGTGAGTCAGTGGTCAAGCATCCCAATGTAAATCATGTGACCACGGGATGCAGCAAAGATCATTAAGGGTGAGAAACGGTCATAGGTCACTGTTCTTAGCATGGTTGTAATTTCAAACGGTCACTAAGTGAACTGTTGTAAGTCGAGGACTTCCTTGACTAAGGGAGCACTTAGTGTTGTCAGGTGAGTATCACCCATCCTCTTAGGTCTACCAGTGATCTGTGACTCTGACAGGTAGTCCTTGAGGTATGGCCAGTCATTTAGTGATTGTTTAAAGTTTATGGTGGACCTCGAGAAAAAAGGATATTTATCTGAATTCAGATTTCTAATAGTGATCCTTCCCATGGTCACGTGACATTTTGGAAACTTGGCAGCTGGCCAGAGGTGGTATTCAGCAGGTTCTGAACAGTTCTGGAGAACCGGTAGCAGAAATTTTGAGTAGTTCAGAGAACCGGCAAATACCACCTCTGACTGGAGATTTTTCACTATCCTTCCCCTGCCACGCCCACCAAGACACACCCACAGAACCAGTCGTAAAAAAAATTGAATCCCTCCACTGCAGCCGGTCCACATTTATGGCTGTTTGCAGTGTTGCTTAGTTACATGACTACAACTTATATCGTTTTTGTCTGGATGCTGATAATAAATAAACAGGAAGTTTATTTCTGGTTTCCAGAACTGTGGGTTTGCTTAACAATTGCAACATTTGCTTAACTACCATAATGTTTCTTTAACAACCATTGCAAAATAAGTCATAAAATCAGGCATGGTCACATGATGACCCATTTAACAACTGTTACAATTTACCATCGTAACTGCAGGTTCAATTTGAGTTGTTCCATCTGGAAAAATGCGAGGTAGACCGGGTTCCAACGAACAAAGTCTTTATTGAAGTAAGCAACAGTAACGGAACGGTTTGGCTGAGGCCGCGGCAGCCTTTTTATATGGCTTGCCTGCCGGCTTGTAGCCAATGGCAGCTATTTGACTTTGCCGCCTTTCAGCGGCTCTTTTGGATTGGTTCC